>RPOG01000320.1:8204-40879 GCA_008086565.1 Thalassoma bifasciatum
AAGGATCTTACCATGTGGGCTCAGGAACATTTTAGAAAAACATTGCTAGTTAATATAGTTTGTTGCTACATCTACAAGTGACAGTTCAAACTCTGCCATGCAAAGACAAAGCCATACATCAACAACATCCAGAAACGCTGCAGCTTTCTCTGGGCCCAAGCTCATTTGAAATGGATTGTAACCAGCACAAAGTTCAAAAGCCAGCATCTGTGATGGTATGGGGGTGTGTTAGTGCCCATGGGCAACTTACACATCTGTGGTGGCACCATCAATGCTGAAAGGTGCATTCAGATTTTGGAGCAACAAAAGCAACATCTTTTTCAGGGACGTCCCTGATTAATTCAGCAAGAGAATGCCAGGCCACATTCTGCATGTGTTATAACAGTGTGGCTTTGTAGTAAAAGAGTGCAGTTAGAAGGAAAGGGGATGTAACACGGTGGTAAACATGAACATGTCCTAGATTTTTTGAAACGTGTTGCGGGTGTCCATTTTAAAATGAGCAAATATTTTGACAAAAACAATAAAGTTTATCAGTTTGAAGAATTCGTATATTTTCTTTGTGGTGTATTCAATTGAATATAGGTTAAAGGGTGTTGGAAATCATTGTTATCTGTTTTTATTTACATTTTATGCAACATCCCAACTTCATTGGAATTGGGTTTGTAGATCAAATAAGTCAATCTTGGGATCTCCAGGTGTCTAAAATGGTATAAAATTTGAAAATATTATGGCCAGAGTGGTTCTGTGAAACTCTTTTGACAAGAGATCTTTCTTTTCTAACAAATCAGACTGCTCAAAAGTACATCATTCTTGTGGAGGCCAAAGACCATGGAGTAGATGTGCAGCTCTCCAGCACTGGCACCATCATAGTCAATGTAATGGATGGAAATAACCACCTTCCTGTCATCACTGGACTTACTGTGAGCAGCTCATACTTTCTTGACCAACCTCGGGCAATGGTGACTTATGCCAATTAAAAAAAATGAAAAGCTTTGTTTCTTTTGCTCCCCAGGGTCCGGCGAGTGTGAGAGAAGGTGAAGATAATGTTCTTGTTACCCGAGTGCAAGTGAAAGACGAGGACACCTATGGTTCGCCAGCCTGGAGAGTAAAATACAAACTTCATGGACACACCAATAACAACTTCAAAATCACGACCGATCCCAAGACAAATGAAGGACTTCTCTTTGTGGAAAAGGTATTCTTTCTGCACAACCATGAGCTTTTAGTAGTGTTGTGCTCAAGACCACACTGTAGAGACCAAGACTTTCCTGAGACCGGGAAGCAGCAAGACCAAGACAAGACCAAGACTTTTTAAAGTCAAGACCAAGGCAGAGAAAAAAGAAGTCCTTGTATTTATTTCAAAGCCACTGATAAGTCCAGAACTATTTTAAACATCTGACAATCAGCCATTTACTTCTCAGGTGAATGAGGCCTAAAGAAAGTGATCAGTAGTTTAGAAGAAATAAGACGGACTGATCTTGATGGAAAATCCCAAGTCTGGCCAGTCTGAGGCCGAGACAAGACCAAGACCAAATGCTCTCGAATCTGAGTCAAGACAAAGACCTTTGAAATTTGGCCTGGGGACCGGTATTGAGACCAAGAACAGTCTTGATGGTTACAACACTAATTGACGGTAACAACACTAGCTTTTAGAGCTGTGACTGCTCTTTGACCATGCTTTACTGCAGTGGTTCTCCACCTTTACCAATTCAGGGCCCACTTTTAAGTCTCAAAAATGTTTGCGGCCCACCTCCAACCCTTTCAGTATGGGGGCTGGATAATGTTTTGTTACACTCAGTTTGTAATAAAGACCCAAAATTTAAGAAAAAAATATGATAAAACCAAAAAATGTAACAACTGGTCAGTAATGTAACAGATGCTGAGCCCAAAATGTTATAACCATTTCCCCACAATATAACAACTTGTTAAATTTTGGGTCAGTGATTGCATTTTTGGGCTATACAATATTTGTTTCATCACAACGGACATTTTAGCCACATGTACTGCTTTGTGTTTTTACAGCACCTTAGTCAACACCAGTTGTTTTAAACATGCTCCATTAATGAAGTTGAGTAGAATTTCAGGTTTCATTGCATTTTTGATTACTAAATTTCAGGTCTTTGTTAAATTTGAGGTCACGATACATATTGAGCTTTAACATGACTTCTTAGGGCGCGGTCACACTGGCCATCCGTACTGTGCTTGAGCACACTTCAGACGTAAAGCACGGCTCAATTGGCCAGTGTGACTGCAAGTGAACCGTGCCTGGGCACAGCCTACTTCCCCAGCTTGGCACGCTTTGTGGAGGCAGGCCAAGCCGCAGCACAATTCATGCACCAGCATGCGAGGGCAAGTGCCACGCGTACACGATGTATTATGCATGACGTATGATCGCCGCGACCACTCCTTTCGTTAATGATCTTAAACAATGGCAGGGTGTTGGAGGGCTGTGTCAGTCCAAAAAAAATTTAACAGGAGCCAGAAAGTGAGTACAGTTGTAACAATGCTCTCTATGCTCTCTAATCTGATGAAACTGCGTCTTATAAACAGACACTCCATTGTGACGTGTGCCGGTACATGTGCCGGTAAAGGCTGGGTTATGCTTTCTGCGCGGACAAAACACGCCCAATCTCCGCATGAGACAACGCGTGTGGCTTTTATACTTTTTTTGCGTCCGCGCGCAGTCTTTGCTTCCATTCCCAAACTGCAGGGGGCGATGAATTGCTAGAACACGTCTATCAGAGCATTTAAGTGGAGTAGAGGAAGTCTGCCTTTGTTTACACGGTTTACAACAATATATTTTCGCCTTTTCCTCCTCTCTGTAGAGTGTGGCCACAGTGAATAGTCATCACACAGTTAACAAGGTGATCTCTGTGTGATAAATTATATAATTGCCTGCATTTTTGCACTTTTGACACTTGAAATCTCGGGTGTCCGCACAGGAGTTAGAAATTTTCGGAGGTGTGCAACACAGAAATTCACGCGTGAGGGGGACCGCTTGAGGGGGCGTGGGTGCCAAAATTACATCATTTGTCCGCTTTCGGAGCGGAGCACGCGGACGCGGAAAGCATAAACCAGGCTTAACCGTGCTGAGGTCTGGTTCATGTTGTAGTCGTGTCATTGCTGGCCGTACTGTCCTGGGGGAGAGCGGCTCTGCGGGGTATGAAACGTACTTAAGTACGGCATGGTTTGAATGGCCAGTGTGACCGCACCCTTTAAGGACATTTCTTACGTACGAACATTTCAACATCTTTAATATCCTAAAATATAATCCTGTAATTATTACTGTATTCTGTATTGGCGCTGTAACTAGTCCAACTCTGAATTTCCCCTTTTTAAAGCATCTGGACTATGAAGACAATCCCACAGTAAACCTGAACATCAGTTTAGAGAATGAAATCCAGTTTTTCCAATGCAAAGTGAAGACCAGGACAAGCAGTGGTCTTTGGGATGTTGTCATCAGCGGAAAAGAGAAAAGTTCACCCCTCTTTGGAGTCACAGTAGTCGTGGAGGATGTAAACGAGGCTCCCATCTTCCTCCAAAGTAACAAAAAAATCAGGGTGAAAGAGAACAAGCCCACAGGACATTACCTGGAGATATTTACAGCCGAAGACCATGATGGTGTCTTGGGTAACAAAATACAGTAAGTCATAAAGACCCACACTCTGTATTTTAAGCAAACTTTCCATGATAGCATTTCATAGAGAAATCAAAAATGTAACACGACAAACTATTCTTGTCCAGGTACAGAAAAGAAGATGATGTAGCTGACTTTGTTACAGTGGATCCTGAGACTGGAAAAGTAACCACATTTAAGCCTTTGGACCGAGAGTCGTCGTTTGTGAAGAACAACACCTATATGGTCAAGATTCTAGCTGTTGACAACGGTTTGACATGGAGAAATGCAGTTGTAGATTTTCTCTAATGTGACAGATTTCCTGGTCTACCTGCAGAAATAAACACATTTTGTGTTGCACAGGTAAACCTCCACTGACCTGCACTGCCACCCTGACCATTAGGATTTTGGATGAAAATGATAACGTCCCAATGCTGACTGAAGGTGTGCTGGATATCTGCCAATCTGATGAGCCCTCTAGGGCCAGAATCAGTGCATTTGATCTGGATGAAGGGATCAATGATGGACCTTTCAGCTTCCAGCTCCTCGGGGATGTTAAGGGAAAATGGAGAGTGGAACCTCCCAATGGTGAGCTCTGGTACAAACTTTTCAAATGTGGCAAAGATCATATATCACCAGGGGCGGATCTACCAGGGGGGGCGTAGGGTGACAGCTGCCCCTCTAAAACAAAGCCTCGCCACCTGTTATAAAGATTTAATCCAAAGAAAAGTGAAATCTCATTGGACACATCTGTGAATCCCCAAAAGTAGTGAATGGGATGACATGACATTACCACCCCTCAATCTCTAGCGTCCGTAGCCCCGCACGGCAGTTTTCATCAGAGCACAGCAGCGTGAAGAGACTGAGAGTTTTGAGTTAAACAGTAAAACTGAGTGAAAAATAATAAACCATCTGTGAAGAAATGAAAGAACCATGTAGGCCTAAAAGAGTTGTAAGGTTGAGTTTCAGATAATAGAAATTCACAGACTGACAATGAGGTAGATGAAATTATAACAAATGAGTCAAAAATTTGTGATGATGAAAACATATTGAATGAGAAAAGTCAAATTTTAGGGAAAAAAAGTCAAGTTTTTAGGACAAAAGGTCAAAATTTTATAGAAATGCCAAAGTTTGTGATAAAGAATTCAAATCATGAGACAAAAACTTAAAACTATAAAAAAATATATATTAGATATATTTTTAAAAAAGGGTCACTATTTGAAATAATGAAAAAAAATGAAAAAAGACAAAATTTTGAGATAGTAATTCAAAATTTTGGGACAAAAGTTGAGATTTTGCCTTTTTCTCAATTTGTTTTACTTAGTATGCGCAAGAAAGAAAAAAAAAAAGTAAGAAAGAAATCTCAACTAAGCCATTTTTAAAAAAATCATTCTGATGTTTTCAACTGGCAGAGTCAGGGTCTATTCCATTATTTATGTTGCCATTATACAAATGTTTGACTTCAAACAAAGGGAGAGTTTTAAATAAATGTTGCTGCTCTGTCATCTTAGGTAGAGGGGCCTCTTGTTGGCCCCTCTTGGCCCCCCAAAGATAATTTTCTAGATCCGCCCCTGTTTATCACTCATGAAAGTTATCTCACTTTTTATCAATCCTGGGGTTGTTTTTAAAAAATCCTTATTTGTAATGTAGCAAATCCTTTTTACAGGGTTCTCAACCAACCTGGTAAAAGAAATCAACGTTCACTCTGGATACCATGAGCTGCAGTTAAAAGTGTCTGACTTAGACCAAAAGTCTGCTGTTCACAACTTGTCAGTGACCGTGTGTGAGTGTACAAATCCAGAGCAGCCAAACTGTCGTGTGCACAAATCTGGCTCTGCAGCAGGAGGGACATTTGTCGGGGTCATTTTTGTTGTGTCACTACTGGCTGCAGGTATGTGATATGTCTAAAATACTCCATACATTTTTGTTTAGTGTCTAACTTTATGTTATAAACACTATCTTCAACAGTTTGAGAAATAGCTGCATAAAATCTGAACATTTCAAATTTGAATCTTCATGTGAACTTCTCTTTCGATATATGATAGGCTATTATTTGATTGCGTATGTGTGTGTGTGTGTGTGTGTGTGTGTGTGTGTGTGTGTGTGTGGTATTTCTGTCCCAGGTTTGCTTCTTTTGGCTCTTTTGGTGTCATGTAAGAATAGGCCTGACATTATAGTGGAGGAGGAAGTTTCAGGACAGCGACTGATGTACTACAACACTGAAACACCTGGAACTGACTGCAAAGTATTTATATTTATTCCAATATTACCTGTTTTTCATTATTAATGCAAACTATAAACATTTGTATCATTTTGCGTTTTTGTTTCAGCTATTATGTGTAGTTTGTGAAAGAAGCATTCTAAGTGATAAAAACGTTATTTCACTGAACTGTTACTTTGAAGGTGAAGAGTACATTCAAATATTCAACAGGTTGCACCAAAACACAGAAGCAACTGTCAAAATGGGGTGAAAATGATAAAGAAATCTCAAGTCAGAACAAAAGCTGTAGCACAGGTTAGTAATTCAAAAAATGGTTTGAACAACAAGCTTTAAACACTGATTTCCTTACACAACATGTATTTTATCAATATGTTATTCTTGTCAATATTTATTTGTTTTAAAGCTTTACTTGTATTACCTGCCAGCAATTCTTGCAGGTAACAAGAACTGCATCGTCACGCTCCGAGACAGCTCCAGCCCAAGCAGAGAAACTGCATCAAGCATACTATTTGCAAAGGGTATGGAGAATTCTAAAATGTCTAAGAAGAAATCATCTGTGCACCCTTTTTTGTTATGTCATCACTCGTGCCAAAAAGTGGAAAACTATTACAAATATTTTTTTTAGTTAGGTACTCTTTAGTACATTTTTTTTACAGTTTAACCACAGTTTTAAAGTTTTCTACCTTTTACTGATCATTTTTAAAAGTTGATGCATTAAGTATAATTTACTGAATTTCTTTATTTTTAGTCCATGGCAGCAACATCATCGATGAGGACAGAACAGCAGAGTCAAATCTCAACGTGCAAGGTACTGCAAACTGCACAATGAAGTCTATTGTACATATTTTTTCTATAAACATGTCTTTAGCAAATGTCACATTTCTCAGGAAATTTACATTTATGCTTGTATGTCATAAAATATAACTAATACAATATAACATATATAATACAAACAAATATATTATAATATAACAAATAGAAAATGACATCAAGCAACCAAAAAAAAAAAAAAAAAAAACAGAACAAGAGTTATTAGAAGAGAGAAAAAAAAAGAAGAATAATGCACAGATGCAGAAATATACGTAAAAATTTACAAATATATATGCATATACACTTACATGCATACACACATAAAATGTTAAAATAATAAACAAACAGTCATGTGTAACACATTTTTCACACTGGTAACATTTCACTTCTATAAATGTTACTCATTCAAGATTCAAGATTCACTTTATTCACTAAAGCATGTCTAGAGTAATGGAATTCAGGAACAGGAGAACTGTCAGGTCGACAGAGTCTGCAGCGCCCCATTTCATTAGATAGAAAGGGAGAACACAGGGAGAGGAGGAGGAAGAAAAACCAAGTACCAGACTAGGCTCCTGTAGGGGGCAAAGTTGAGGATTAGGAAAAAACACCTCGGCACATAGCAACATAATAAACCATTACAACAGAACTCAAAGACTTGCACGTGTGGGAGGGGGAAAGTTCAGGTGGAAAGGGGGTGTTACAGAAAAGACACTGAGGGGTGAGCACACACCCTCACATGGGCACATTGCCTCCACCTTGGCAGACTGGACTTGAACGTCAGAGGGAGGGGGTTTGTTTGTGTGTGTGCTATATGTCTTCATGTATTTGTTTGCCTGAGTCCGAGAACTTTTATCACTGCCCAGACTCAACAGTGTCTCTGACCTTTGATGGTGGCAAGGTCACGGCTGTTGCCTTGGAGACAGCCTCAAAGAGTTCTGATCCAGTAACAAAGTTCAAAGGAGGACGCGGGCTGGGGGATAGAAGAAGCCCTCATCTACATAAACATCCCTTGGAGATTGAGAGCTTATCAGCCTTCCAAAGCCGACACACAGGGCTCGAAGGAAAGAAAGATAAGATGTTTTGGATCAGATAGACTCTGCAATTTCTATCTGCTTTGAGTCTCTCTGGTTCCCTCTGTGGGTAGCGATCCAAAAAGTCTGGAGTGGTAGCCCATTAGAGCCGAGCTGATCTGACAACTTCTCCGAGTTGACCTCCACCTTGTGAAGAAGTCCAGGAATCTCGTCCTGCTAGAATGAGTTTGCATATTGCATCATTCTGAGTGTTGACAACATGGCAAATTCCATGACAGGCGGCTTCTCAATTGCCAAAATTGCTGCCAACGCCTTCTGAACTTTGCCGTAGATCAGGAAGCTGCCAACTCCAAAGAGCAGAAAGCCCTTTATCATAATTCTAATTGTAAAGAGGTCTTCTACATCCTCAGCAGAGGGGACGAGCACATAACCCTCCACTTCTCACAGGAGTCGATCCAGCTGCAAATGTTCCGTCAGGGCAGTGGGCTCTCCTTTGTTCGGTCTTCTCATCCAGAAAATCTGATCAATTGTGTTGATAGACCAGCTGATCAATTCCATGATTTTAGGTTTTCAGATGTGAATGCAGAGAGAGGCTCCGATACTTCAGAGACTCTACAAGACAAAGAGCAGTGAGCAGGGCAGATAGGGGCAGCAGGGAGCAAGAGAAAAAGGGTCAACCTTTGTCGAGTGCAGGAAGTTAGTCATACCTCGTGTTTTTATTGCATTGCCCGAGTCAGCATTTTGGATAAAGTCCAAGAAATCCTCTCAAGTTTAGCAAATTCTGAAGCGTTCATCCTAACTTCATGTGTAAGTTTTTCCAGAGCCAAACTTGCTGATAACTCTTTTTACCAATGGCCAAGAGAGGGACTTCATGTGTTTTCCCAACAGAGTGCAAGGGAATGCCTCGCCTGTCTTTTGTGCATATTTCTGTTTTCATAGAGTTGATACACTGTTTGGGCTTTGAAAGTTATTCTCGGCTGAAGTGATGTCATCCATGTATCTGCTTTTGATGTTCCAGAGTTTGAGTCAACAAAGAAGATATTCTGCAGGACAAAACGATCTTGTAGTTATGAATGGAGTCCTACTGGATATGATAAGAAAAGTAAGTAACAATGTTGTAGAGCTAGATTGATGTTTTTATAGAATGACCCATACCCTACCCCTCCCTTTCTACCTTCTTCTATTGCAGAAGTTGAACACACTGCAAGTCTCAAGTAAAGAGCTGGGGGACTACGCTCCGTGTGAGTATGCTGAAGAAGGAAACTCTGAACCCAACTATTCTCTGGAGGCCATTTCTATCATTGACATACCCTTTGACTTTGACTTGGTTCTGGAACTGGACTCCAGATTCAGTGCTTTGGCCTCAGTATGTATGCCAATTAAAACCCCTGCTCAGACAAATCTCTGAATTTCATCAGTCATCTTGAAACAGCAAGTCTGACAGCAACATATGCAGCTTGTAGGTTTATGCTTGGTTAATGTTTTGTTTTAGTTTGTTTTTAGAGCTGGGACTCCATTTGAAAAATTAATCTAATTGATCAGGGGCTTTGTAATTAACTAATCTCAATTAATCATATTTTAATCACATATTCAATATTTGACACAAGAACAGTAAGAATCATTTTTTAAAAAATGGTATATAAGTGAATCAATGAATAGTGAACTGAACGAACACACAAGTTTAAGTTAAACAAAACCCATTTTTTTTTTTTTTTCAAGGTGGGATTTAATCAAGACCAACAGATCGGTGCATTTTTTATGCCATAAAATGCAGCAGTTTCAGGAATGAACAATCCAGAATTGGTTTCAGAGATTCAGGTAGGACCTTCTGTAAACTCAACACCAGTCGGACTAATGTTAGCTTCCACATGAGCAGCAACATGTGTAGCTGTATTCAGGCGATAGTGGCCTTCAGCTGAAGCTGGACCTGAGCTTTTACTCACAGGTTTTGGTGACCTCATTTTTGGTCAAACACGAAAAAACACTTTTATCTATCATGATAAACTTGTCGGCTAGAATTACAGCTTTTGGGAGTGAGGAAACTTTTTATTCATTTAATCAAAACGACAATTCGCTTGGGTAAACAGTTCTTAAACTCTTCAAGTAATGGTACCACCTTTAGATTCTCTATGAGTTTAACACTACACTCCTGGCACCACTTGTCATAAAGCAAAAAAATATGTAATTAATTGTGAGTAATTATTTAAAGATGAATTAGATAACTATTTTTAAAATGAGTCCCAGCCCGTATTTATACAAATTCTGATGAGGTATGTAAACTTACGTTTAAGCACAACTGTAACATCTCCTTCTAAATATTTTGTGTCAGGTAAAAAAAAAAGTCTGTGTGTTTTACAATATGTGAGAGCTTTTATTTGCAGCGTTTCTATTGTTGGGATAAGGACATTAATGTTTTTTTTGTCTGTGGTGATTTTACAGATTGTTTAAATGCACTGTTAAAGGCTTTTGAGTATCTTCATTATACTGTACAGTCTTGTCATGAATACAAAGTGTAACTTAATCACAAGTGCTCTGGGTTTTAAAAATGCTGGTGTTGCTTTTTGGAGTCAAAATCCCTTCATGCGTTTGAGTGTGACAGCCTGAAATCTGCAGGTGTGTCAGGGTGAACACTCCCCTTCCAAGTAAGAAGTGACGCCGTCAGTTCCATGAAACCCCAAACCAAGCATGACAAGCAGTGTTATGCAAGTTCACACACACACAAAAGAAACTGGTTCAAAGTTCAGTTCACACAGATTGAAGTGAACTACTTCAAGTTCAAAGTTCACATTAGTAAATTTCAAACTAAGTTCAAAGACTTCAAAAGGAACAGTTTGCATTCTTTTCTTTTTTTTTCCAAATGAGCAGCCTGGAGGTATTCTTGTTCAATGGAATCTTTGACTGACCTGCCCATCTCCAGCCTCAATTATTGCCTCTGCTCTCCTCCCAAACTAAATGAACTGAACACTACCATAGAGTCATAGAAAGAGATTACATTTAAACTTTAGGAAAAATCAAACGTGTTTTATGATGAAAGCAACGTGTTTTATTGGACAGAAAGTGAAAAGTGTGCAGCAAAGCAAACTGTAGATGCAATATTAATGATTTTAGCCTGCATGAACCAAATTATCCATTTATAATCAGTATTGGTATTTCATACAATTCAGAAAAAGCAATAGTTGTGTAAAATAACCAGGTTCTGCTTCTTAAAAAAGTTGAGGAGAATAAACAGGCAAAAATTGTAAAACAAAACAAAACAAAAAAAAATAGGCCATAGAAATATAAACTAAGATTGTCCCTTGTCAGGTGGAAGTGATGAATAATATCAATGCAGGAAAGATCGAGCAAGACAGGGAGTGGTACCCTGATACAAAAAGTGTCTGCAGTTTATTTCAGGTGTTCAACATACTGGATGCTGTAACTCGTATGTCGACTGCCAGCTGTTGTAGACAAACTCAAACGATGGTGACCACCATTATTGCTTCGCTTATTGAGCTAAACTCACCTCTACACCTGAAGTTGGTATCACATAAGCTAATCCATCCAGGTGTCACATGCCTGTGGGCCCTCGCTTTACAAAAATAAAAAATAAAAAAAAATTGTGAAGTATCGAACCTGATACAGATTTTATCCCCCGATAATTAGATCTACAAAACATTTGATCCATTTCAAAAATAAGCAAAGCAGTTTTTAGATTCTTTTGGAACACAGTGGATCTGATGTCTTTGGCTACTGGAATTACACACCAAATCGTTGTGACCATAATTACACTCCTCTTTCATTTATTTGCCAAAAGACAAACACAAGACTGGCTTTGCAAGCTTTGTCATCGGTTTTGTGCATGAACGCTGTCATTGAACTTGTTCATGTTTTTGTGAACTATGAACTGAACATATCAACTTCTTTTTGGGCGTTTTTCAAAATAGTTTAACAATCAATTTCCTAATAAACTTAGTCAGACTTAATTGTCATTTTGTGAGCAACAGGTGAAAACAGGAGGAAATTTTGTTTGCATTGGCTTTTTTACAGTCTACAGACACAGTGTAAATATTGAAGGTGCAAATGGTGCAGAAATACAAACAGGACCGGAGGAACGTGAAAAAATAAGATCCAGGGGTAGATTGTTATGTGCAGTGCTGCTGGGTGGCAGTATATTTACAGTTTTGGAATAAAAGTAAATGGGTCAATGACAAAAAGAGGGTCTAAAAACGTATTTTTTAAAAGTTCTTTGAAAATGGATAAAAAACATATTTCTGGGTGAAGAATTATGTTTTCTAACAGATTTCAGTAGTTGACAAACATTTCAAAGTTTTAAGGTTCATTATTTTTTAGTATTTTTAATTTGAGCACCCAAAAATGTCAGGTCATGCAACCAAATATATGAAAATATATTTATATGTTCCTGTTATTTTTTCTGTGTGAAATTATTGGCAAGTATCTCTCAAGTGTCTGTAGTGACTCATACATTTTCATTTTGTGTGTTTCATTTGTTTTATTTGTGAATAAGATGAATAATTTGATGTTAAAATAACATTTCACATTATTACATTGGTTGTACTGTTGTGGATTTTTTTGATTAAAGTAAGCAATTTACCCTACTGAAGGGTAAATTCTCAGATATCCTTACATATAGATGCCAGCTGTCGCGTTTGTCAGACGGCTGTCCCCAAGTGAAGACAAGGCCATAAACAAAAATGTTGTTCTGTGCATCTTTCACATACTGGCCTATACATAGACTACAGGTTACAAACTGCAGGTCAGCTACAACCATCGGGTACTGGAGCCAAACTCCCTGTGTCCAGGCTATTCAAAGCACACAACAGCTGAGCTGACCAACAGATTTCTGGCCATTGATGATTTCAATGTTCTCTGTAAAAGTTAAACTTGAACACATTCTGAAGATCCTAACAGGTCCTGAGTGATTCCCTTAATTCCAGGTTCACACTGTCAATTTGCTGATGTTCAGTTGACTTCATGGACCCAAACTTGTAAGATGTAATACCAGATATTATCTGTTCCCCTCCTCATTGATCAGGTGGTATCCTGTCCCCCCTACAAGGCCCTGCTGCACCAAATGACAGCCAATCACCACTGGAGAAGGGACGTCCATTGGGTTTTTAAGGGAGACGGGCTTTTTCTACACAGGGGGCTTTTTCTACACAGGTTTTTGGGATGGAGGTTTTTAGGCTAAGAGTTTTGTTAGAAGGTTTAGGGAAGGTTTTAGGAAATGCAAGAGGTTTCCTTTCAGTCGTTGTTCATGTTTTTTAGTTTTATCAGTTGGTACAGAATGTTTAACATGCTGCAAATCTTTCGACCCAGAAGCTTTATTAAAGATGGCTAGACTTGAATAAACTTTTTCCTGGATTCAAGCTATATGGACTCTCCTGCTGATTTGGACTCCTCTTTTCATCATTTTTTCATGGGTAAATGTCTTAGAATTAGGAGACCTAGAACGAGACATTATGCAGTAGAAATGGGGGTCCTCCCCCACCTTATATTAAAGTAACAGATTCAACAAGTAACATGCGAGCCCGAAAATTAGATTCAACAAAATGGCGAGCCAGCCAGGAGGGTCTTCAGACACAAAAGCGCGCACCAAATTCAAAAACAAGGTAAGCAGACCTTCTCCTTCGGCAAATCTGATCCGTGTCTGGGAAAACAGGCGTGAGACCTCGCTGAGGTGGGAATCAGGCCCTAAATAATTTGGCTTAACCCTCAAAGAACCTAGTGTGTAAACTTACAAAAAGAACCTAGTAAAATTTCTTAGGCCAGGAAGGTGTGGAGGGGTCCATACAGTTTGAATCCATGAGTGTGAATGTGAATGAAATCCCATGGGTGTGTTAAGGTTAATGATCAGTGGATGATCTTGTGCTATATTTTGTCAAAGTTATGCTGGTTAACTACGTATTGAATCTTCCTGGGGGGAATGATCTGGATGGCTCGGGATATCCAGGCTGTGCCTGTACAGGATATTTGAGTCGTAGTGGTAGTGACTGAGTAAAGGCCTTTTGTTATATGCTGACCTTGAAGTTTGAGTAATCTCGTGTCTATCGATTCTCACAGATCAGTTTTGCGTGTACCCCTGTTTAAAGTTAGACAGGTGCGGCTCTCTGGCAGCTGGTTTTGTGATTTAGGGAGCTTTTACTTGCATGGGGATCGAATCCCACCCTCTAGGCAAATTTAGAAAGGACTGCTTGGGTGATTTGTCTTGTCCTCTTATGATCCAACATCCATGAATGTGGACATTACAAAAGCTTGGATCATAATAGAATGATACAAATGCAATACCGCTTTCTGATAGCTGAATTAGGAATAATAAGGGAATAGCGTCGATTAAACTGCCTAAAAATCAGTTTGTGTCAGCGCCCTTGATGAGCTCATAAGTTTGGGGATTACATAGGCAGAACTGTGGTCTAGGTGTACATGTCGCTCCCATTGTTGCGGATAGAGTGCTCTGACTTGCAAAGTTTCGTCAAAAAGATTTTCTGTATATTAACTGTTGGTACTGTTGTGGGCAGCTGCTGGCCCTATTCTTTATGAGTAGATACATTTTAAAAGGAAATAAAATAAAATAAAAACAGTAAAACGTAAATAAATTACTTAAACATGCAAAAAGGGAAAAAAAAAGATACAAGAAAAAGAAAAATAAGTGAAAATACAAATAAAAAAGTAAACTATGATCAAAGGAAAAGAAATATAAGTGAAAAATCCTGGGGAACAGTACTCGTGAAAAAGAAAGTTAAAATAAAGTATAAAACCCTGCCCAGCGATCTAACGCAAATCTAGAGCGGGGATTAAAGCACTTGAATCTATGTAAAAATGTGTCCCTGTCGTCTTGTCTTGATCTGGATCTGTGTGTGTGTGTGTGTGTGTGTGTGTGTGTGTGTGTGTGTGTGTGTGTGTTTGTGTGTGTAAGAGGAGCTCCTTGTGAGTGTGTGTATTTGAGGAATGTGATGGTGTCAGAGGAAACTGTGGAGGCAAGCTCCAGCCTCTGAATTTCTTTCTGAGTTTTATTTGGACTGAAGTAAACATGGAGAGTCAAACTGCTCAAAATGTTCTGGTCTAATGGACTAAAATGTCTTGAAAATCAAAGAAGGCTACTTGGACACTGTTGTGCTGGAACTCAAGTTACAAAGTAAAATGTATATATGTGTGTATGAGATTGTGTTTGGAGACAGGTTGCAGCACAACACTGCCCAATTGTTCTGAATGTGCCCCGCTCTATTTTTCTTCCCAGGGGCTTCAAATAGATCAAGTAAAGTGAGCCTTCATTAGACCATTAGAAAATATTTGTGTATCTAAAAAAATCCAGGAGCCATTACTGGTGTCTGAGGAGTGGAGACATCACATGCAAGACAATTGGCGAATTTGAGCCCAGTTAATATTGCAAGGTGGAGTAAAAATTGACACTCCACTAAAGCTCATTGAAGGCTTAAGGCAGTGGCTTGTTCATTCGCCATGCCCTGTCACTCCTCTCTCCCCCTCTTTCCTCACTCCTCCCTCCCCTTTCCCTCATCTCTGTCACTCACTCTCCCTCCCTCTCTTCATATCAGTTATACCAGTCTAGTACAATTGATCATGAGTATTCCTACTCTAGTCTTTACACTATATAATAAATTATATCATGTTGATTGCCACAAAGTCAATTTTGCTGAACTGTACATGACTCTAATTTCTCTCATTTTTCTCGTTTCAGAGCCATAAGAGTCTCTTGATTTCAAGCTAAATTCTGTTTTATGGTAGGAAGTGAAGTAGTAAGAGTAACGCTTTTGTTAAATGTTGACCCAAAAGAAAACTTTATCATTAGACGAGCTATAATTGTGTAGGAACACCCAAAAGCAAAGTTGTAGTCGATTACAATAGGATCTATTAAGTGACCAGATGAGTAAAGTAAGGAATAAGGTTGTTTGATTAAGTACTCAAGTTATCCAGAAAATGAAAAAGGAAAGCTAAGGTATAATAGAGATTAAACGGAAAACTCAAACCGTGGGTTACGCAAGTAAAGAACTTAATTGAAAAACAAAAGTTAAATAAAAATAACTGGGAAAAAGAAAAAATTGAATAAAAAAATAAAACCATAAATAAATAAGGAACTGTTCAGAAATCTTGGACCAGAAAATTTGAAGCCTGTAGCCAACAAGGCTGGGAAAAAGTTTTACAGACATCAAAGTTACTAAGGGATTCGGGGCATCGACGCTATTGGAGCTGATAAAAAGACTGAAGTGAGATAACAAGTAACGGATTAGATTCTGCAAAACAAATTGGCATAAAAGGACTATCTAAAGTGTCCAGTGGTAAAATGACAAACCTTCAAGACAGCTTGTTGAAACTACATTTAGCAAAACATAACACCAAATACCATAAAGCCAAAAAACACTAGCAATGATAGAGCTAAGGACAGAAAAGTTTCATATGATTTTACAGCAAAGGCAGAGGTAATGTGATCAACCCAAATACCAGTGACGGAAAAAGAACAAACTGCTGACCTAAGGGGCCAAGGAGGTCAAGGGACTGTTCATGCTGCCAGAGACAAGTCATGGGCTAGAGGGCAAAAGGGCAACCAAAATACCTAACAGCCCAGGAATAGTGACTTCACCAGGACAGGGGAACAGCAACTGGAGGAGAAAAAGGAGGGGCAGCCGGACACTTGGAGAAATCTCCGTGTTGCAAAATGTGAGAGCAGCAATCCTGCCTGCGCACAAAATATTCACGCCAACTGCGCCAAAAGTGCAACTAGCTGCCAGAATCAGTGATGTGCTGAGGAAACTACGCGAAAATTGAAAAACATGACAAGGAAAAGGACGAGGAGAAGAGGAAAAGAGCCAAGTCAACAGCTGGAGCTGGGGGACTGCTTGGAGCAATGTAGACAAGGAGGATAGCCGGCATCAGCAACCTGAGACTGGCTGACAGAACAGTACCCTGAACGGCATCACTACAGAGTCACCTAATATGAGGGCATCAATGCGAAAGAACCCCACGAAATCCAAGTGAAACCCGTCTTATCTGAGAAGGACATGGAACCAGGAGAAACTGTGGACACAGGTGCTTCAACAACCCTACGCTCTCTAACTCCATCCGTCACTGCACATGTTTGTATGACCCACACTGAGACCAAATTAATGAATGCTGAGTACAAATGAACTGCAATCAGTGCTTCCACCTGAAAACCAGAGACAATTTTAGCCGTGAGATGCCACCAAAGTGGTATCGCGCCTGCCTGAACTGTATACATGATCCTCAATCCAACATTTTGCACCACAGTCTTTAAATAGCAAAGTGCACCACACCAAAGACTTAGGATCAATAGTAGAAGACAATTGACAAATCTTTAGCTAAAAGTGAACTACAATTAGATACTTGCAAGTTTTCCCAGAGAAATAGTTTATTTACCTAACACATTAGCACAATAATTGAGGGCCAGACCAGAAAAGTAAGTTTAGTTGCATGCTAAAGAACACAATCCCTATATACTAAGTGGTCCATAGAAATACTTTCATAACAGATATTTTAATAAATACCACGTCTAACACACGTCATTTAGCTTAACTTAAAAGTAAAGATCTTCTCATCACATCAACACCATTGTCACTTGAAACAAAAAGCTGTCGAAGGAATCAAGCTCATTCTTGAAAGCTTGATAACCACAGGAGTCTAGAGTAAAACTAACAGTCCTTGTAAAATTCTGTTTCCAATTAAAAACAATTAAATGCATAATCTTCACATTATCAGCTCCATAGTCGAAGCAGAAAATTGTGCTATTTCTTGACCCAAAAATCGCTTTGTCAAAAGCCCTGGAGAATATTCTAATAGCATAACACGACAACAATAAAACAAGACTAACTTAACTGCATAAGAAGTCAGCAATCTAAAGCATTGGATTTGTCAAAGTAATGTAAAAGGCTTTGTGGCAATAAAAGACAAGTTATCTTCTCAAAAACGGAAACCATCCAAAAATATCACAGACACAGATATGGGACCATTTGCTATCTTGTGACGGTGTCACCTTAAAAATAAATTATAAGTCCATAGGCAGGTAAATAAGAAGAGCACAAAGAGGAAAATAAAAGTGTCCTTTGTGATGGGCTTGAAGCTAAAGATTCCCTGTAAATAAAACATGTATGGGTGCTGAGAATGGAAAATTATGAATGGGTGTCAAGGCATGTATATTATGTAGGGGTGAAAAAAAAAGTAAATGCATGTACGACAACCGAACTTATATAAGAAGGATGTGTCGTGGAGGAAGGGGTTGGTTTTGTTGGTTGAAGTGTAACCGGGAAAGCAAAGGTGGAAAGTTGGAAACGGGAAACGTATTCAGACTATCTAAGTGCTCGGAAAGTGACATAGGAAAATAAAACCAAAACCGGTTTATCACAGACGCGGGTGAGATACGCTGGATTATGGATTTTAAACGGCTGCGCTCCTCCGGCTGACGCTGAGCTCCTGTGGCGTGGCGACGAGGAGAACAAAGGAGCTGTTTGCCCGACTTTTCTTTTCCCTTAGGACCCGGTGAGATCGTTTCTTTTTTTTCGTCTTTTTGCCTGGTATACCAGTGATTTTTTGTTTGATCAAACCTTCTTTTTGGACTGTTTTTCTTTTTCTATTTCCTTGTGGATTCTCTGACAGTGGCGTGCGTAAAGACACTTGGGGGGAAATAGCGCATCGCGCCGACGAACTTTTATTTAAATCAAGAGACTCTTTAAAACAGTTTTTTGTTGTTTTCAAAGGCATTTTCGTTGGAAAAGGACGTGTGGGTTATTTAGGAATTGGAAAATTACATTGGGGGGGTTTATTTGGGGTTTGCTCATTGTTTTTTTGTGTGAATATTTTCATTGTTGTTTGGGGCTGTCGGGTAATGGGAATATTAAATGTCCGTTACTGCCTAATTTCGTTATGTTCAATGATGCTTTGTTTTTTCCCAGTTTAAAGAGTGAGTTTTGAATTGTTTTGTACTGGGTTGAGATATTGTGTTAACTGTTGATTACCCGTAAAGATTTCCCCCTTGCGTAGTAGCGCAGGAAAAGGACTCTGAGCGTTACAATCTGTATATGAGAAGTTGAATGCAATAACCATATCTTCTGTCTCATCCAAGAAGGCATAAGTTTGGCTGAACCTCCACAGGACTGGTGCAGAAACAACTTCTGCAGCACCTCCAGCACCAGCCTCGCTCATGCCTCACTATTTAACTGCATTAGAAACCAGTAATAGGGACCAGCAACTACATCATCTGTTCTAAGCTGGGCCATCTGTGTGCTGCTTAATTCTTTTTCATTTTACAATGACCAAAACTACTTAATCACTCTTGAAACATTTTTACAGGATGTAGATTGTTAAGAAATGGTTTGTGAACATCATATGTGAATCTGCCTGGGACTGCCCCAGCAGAGTTTCAATTGAATTTACAGAATGGGACCGCCCCATCTGAATGTTAACCTGTGATTTTCTGTTATTTATGGTTGAAAGGTTTGCGGCAAAATATAATTACGATAATTTCATTTTACAGTACAATTATGAGTGACTGTCCTTTTATTTCTAAGATGCCCCTCGTATGTGTTATTGATATCAATTACTATATTAAAGGGAAAAGAACTTTTTGTTAATGTCATTGAGAATAAGAAAAGTGTTAACAATGGGGGTAAAAGTGTAATCATTAGAAATTGATAGAAAATGTTTTGCAGTGACTTGTACATTTTTAAAAGAGTAAAGTATCATGAAGAAGTGTCTCAAAGTTATTGATGGTTTACAGGGGACAAAAACTCAAAATGTATTGTTTCAGGAAGTCAGAATATTACGAAAGATTGGGGAAGGGGATAAGGCACCCCAAACCTGGTCTTTAACAGGCGGCGGCGGAATTGCAAAGTTCCGAGGGCACGTTAAAGACGTAATATAGTGCTGGGGAGAGGACTGAAGGCCCCCGTGTCTGATGAAGTATGAATTAACATACTGTCGTGGTACCGTCTAGTTGGCGCACTGGTCGCATGTAGGTGTGTGGGCCAGGCGTGGTACGTGGGTGACAGCCCACACCTTGCAGAGGGGCTCAAAAGGTTACCTCTGTGAACAGGCAAGGCTGGTGAAAACGGTCAAAGTTCCTATAGCCCATAGTGAAGTGGGGTAGGGATCAGACCGTCGGTTCCCAACCGGGTGGCTGGTAACCACTACGGGGTCCTGCTTCATGGACTGGGGATCGCTATCGACTGGGTCACCGGCCGGTCGGGTCGCAAAAGGCAGTAAGTCCATCTTGATGGCCGCCGCGCTCGGCTCAATGTACAGTCAGGCCACTACAAGCTGAAACCGAATGAGTTAGTAGGTGAGTAGTGCTTCTGTGATCAGGGTTTTTGAAAAGAAAACACTGGGAAGCAGAAGGCTGAGTTGTCAATCCAGGGGAGCCTGGGTGGAGACCTCAGTGGAAAGGGGTCTAGCCTGGGACTGCGCCCTGGGAGAGGGAGGTCCGAAAGACCTAAGTGAATTAAAAGAAATAGTTTTGTAACCATTTTAAGGTTCTGAATAGTCAAGATAGGTTCCAACAATGTTCCAAATACTAAAGCAATTTGTTGTAATGTACCAGTTTAACATCCATAGTTTTATTTGTTGTGATGTCTCCTCACAAAAGGAGGAGATGTTGTGGATTTTTTTGATTAAAGTAAGCAATTTACCCGACTGAGGGCAAATTCTCAGATATCCTTACATATAGATGCCAGCTGTCGCGTTTGTCAAACGGCTGTCTCCAGGAGAAGACAAGGCCATAAACAAAAATGCTATTCTCTGGTAACTGGAGACGAGCTCCCTGTCTCCAGGCTATTCAAAGCACACAGCAGCTGAGCTGACCCACAGATTTCTGCCCATTGACGATTTCAATGTTCTCTGTAAAAGTTAAACTTGAACACATTCTGAAAACTTTAACAGGTCCTGAGTGATTCCTTCAATTCCAGGTTCACACTGTCAATTTGCTGATGTTCAGTTGACTTCATGGACACAAACTTGTAAGATGTAATACCAGATATTATCTGTACCCCTCCTCATTGATCAGGTGGTATCCTGTCCCCCCTACAAGGCCCTGCTGCACCAAATGACGGCCAATCACCACTGGAGAAGGGACGTCCACAGGGTTTTTAAGGGAGACGGGCTTCTACTCAGGGGGCTTCTTCTAGATGGGGTTTTTTTTCTACACAGGTTTTTGGGATGGAGGTTTTTAGGCTAAGAGTTTTGTTAGAAGGTTTAGGGAAGGTTTTAGGAAATGCAAGAGGTTTCCTTTCAGTCGTTGTTCATGTTGTTTAGTGTTATCAGTTGGTACAGAATGTTTAATGTGCTGCAAATCTTTCAACCCAGAAGCTTTGTTAAAGATGGCTAGACTTGAATAAACTTTTTCTGGATTCAAGCTATATGGACTCTCCTGCTGATTTGGACCCCTCTTTACATCATTGTTTCATGGGTAAATGTCTTAGAATTAGGAGACCTAGGATGAGAAAGTATGCAGTAGAAATGGGGGTCCTCCCCCACCTTATATTAAAGTAACAGATTCACCAAGTAACAAGCGAGCCCGAAAATTAGATTCAACAGTTTCTTTTATTAAGACAGTGTTCAGTCTGCTAAGTTCTTTTGTTTGGCACCCTACTTGTCCAATCCTCACCCTCTCCTCCAGGTTCTGTTTTGTTTCTGCCAACAATAAAACCTTTCTTTGTGTATGAACTTGATCAATGTTGACTCCCTGGTTATCATTTACACCCTACCACACCTTGGGTTTTAATACTGCCCTAAACACAAAAGTAAAACTCTTCTTCTGTTGCAGAGCAGCTCAATAGAGAACTGAAAGAAGTGCGTTCTTCGCTATGCCAGATGAAAGAAGAACTTTTCTGTGGCAGACAGTTGACTGTTGGCTTGCATGGAAGACTTGCCCACAATCTCTGGGTTAGCAGACTCATTGAATTTTCATCCCATGCAAAAGTATGTAAATCAAAACGTACAGTTAGCTATTGGAAAACGTTGATTCTAAGAGGAAAGGAAAGGTTTTTTGAAAAACCTGTTGGGGTTTACTTATTTCTGCTGTCCACTGTACGCATTACTCGTCTCCCCAAATCTATCAAGGTCCCCGGCCCACTAAGTTCTTTTCAGAGCTCTTGGTGGGACTGCTGAGAGAGCAGGTCCTACAGTCTCCCCCTGAGCTGGACCACGCTCAAAGATAACTTAGAGCTAAACCCATTAAACTGAAGAGTTTTGCTAATGTACCAGCATGCCTGAGTGGACTGACAAGCAGAGGTGGGTAGTAATGCGTTACATTTACTTAGTTACATTTACTTGAGAAACGTTTTGGATAAATTCTACTCTGTAGTTTTATTGCAACATACTTTTTACTTTTACTTGAATATTTTTCTAAAGAAGAAACGCTACTTTTACTCTGTTACATTTGGCTACATTCTGCTCGTTACTTGAGCTTTTATTCATTCGTATATAATCTAACGTTAGCACTGTTGAAACGTCATAAATAACAGGCGTATTTTTCACAGAAGGAGAAAATACATTCAAATACAGTATCAGCCAAATGTTTGGACACACCTTCTCATTCTCATTAAAGTTTTTGCAATTTTCCAGACTGACTGACCTTCATTTCTTAAAGTAATGACGGCCACCTGTTTTTCTTTAGTTAGCTGATTGGTTCTTGCCATAAAATGAATTTTAACAGTTGTCCAATAGGGCTGTCAGTTGTGTAACCTGATTTCTGCACAACCCAACTGATGGTCCCAACCCCATTGATAAAGCGAGACATTCCACTAATTAGCCCTGATAAGGCACAGCTGTGAAGTGAAAACCATTTCAGGTAAGTAACTCTTGAAGCTCATCAAGAGAATATCAAGAGTGTGCAAAGCCAGTAATAAGACCAAAGGGTGACTATTTTGTAGAAACTGGAACATAGAACATGTTTTCACTTATTTCACCTTTTTTGATAAGTACATAACTCCACACGTGTTCATTCATAGTTTTGATGCCTTCAGTGAGAATCTACAATGTAAATAGTTCTGAAAATAAATTAAACTCGTTGAATGAGAAGGTATGTCCAAACTTTTGGCCTGTACTGTATATTCAGGCTAACTCACTGTAAGAAGTGAAACAGAAATCCCATGCATACACACAATCACACAAATATCTGCCTCCAAACAAACAATTTTAGAAAGTAATGTGATATAACCTACAATGATGATAAAAAATGTGCATATTTCAACTAGCACAGGTGCTCTCATGTACATTTTAGAATCATAATCACCAAACACTGGAGGAAAAGACTCCTACATGGAATCACTCTGGAGCCCTATGGGGTACTGCATCATGAGGCACAATATAATGGTGCTATAATGCAGGGGTTCCCAAACCTTTCAGCCCGTGACCCCCAAAACAAAGGGGGCAGAGACTAGAGACCCCCACTGTCCCCAGAGGTGACTGAAGCATAAGAAAATGTGCGCGTAGGACACATGCACTAGTAAGGGCATCCAAACATGGGCATTATGACAACACAAAAAAGAACAACAGCCTGAAAACCATGTTATGATTTTACATGTATCAGTTTAATATGAAATAAAAGCAGAATATGTCAAAGTTATTTCTCTGTAATTTGTGAACAAATGTTGTTGCAGTCGTGTGAAAATTCAATTTTGGTACAATACTTTCAATTCCACATTAGAAAAAGAATAACTCAGTTAAAGTAATAGTCATAAACTGTAGCTCTGCGTAAACATGAACATTGTTGCAGTACAAGTTAACTTTTTGGGATATATATCTCAGTGTTTATCTCACCTAATGAAATGGATGGGCACTATGTGTGGAGCACAGCATGTTCATTCTGGGTTTAATTTTAGAGACGGACACCCATAGATCATCCTCCACATTCACACAAGATATATATTATATTATTTTTAATAAATGTCAGGGCCAAGAAAGTCTTTTCACACAGGTATGTTGAGCCAAACGGCGTTAGTACCAGCGTCTCGCGACCCCCCTGGGGGTCCCGACCCCCACTTTGGGAACCCCTGCTATAATGTATTTTGTTTCACACATTTCCTATTTGTAGAGTTTCTGTTTGACTTTGGTCTGATGGATGTATTTTAATGGATTGTTTCCTGGTGCTTCATTTATAATTTTTTTGTCAACAGAGAGTTCACCCGAACAAATTGTCAAGATACACTGACTTAATAGTCTCACAGAAAGAGAAAATCCGCCTCTTTTGACGAACCTCCTATGAAGATGAAGAATGTGAAGATCACTGTCCCTCCATGGCAGATAACATAGGTAACACTTGACAAGCTTGTGCTAAATTTTGTGTGTGAAGCCAGCGAATTGTTTTCTTTGGTTGAGATACCATCCTTGAAGACTATGACAGAAACATTGCAACCTCAGTGTACAGTAATGACAGGGAAAACATTATGCTGTAGAATACAGGAAGCTGGAAAGAACATAAAGAGCACAATCATCAAAAAGTTGAGCACTGTGAACCATGTTGCCACCACAATAGACTGCTGGTCTGCCAGACAGCGGATTACTGAGGTGCCACCTGTCACTGGATAGACCGTACTTCTCTTCAGAGGCAATCTGCTGCATTGGCTTGTAGACGTGTCAAAGGCTCGTACACATTTGTGATGTCCTTGCTGCAGCATTAGAGGAAATACAGTCATGGAAAAAAGTATTGGCACCCCAGGAATTTTTCCAGAAAATACAACATTTCTCCCAGAAATTGTTGCAATTACAAATGTTTTGGTATGGATGTGTTTATTTCCTTGATGTGCTTGGAAAAAAAAAAAAGAAGAAGAAGAAAAAAGCCAAAGTGGACGCAATTTTATACAAAACACAAAACAAGGACCGGACAAAATTGCTGGCACCCTTTAAGAATTGTGGGTAAATCATTTAATTTCAAGCAGCTGATAGCCAGTTGGGTGCTTAAACCCAACATAACTTGGTGCCGTGACCCGGATCCCAACATACCCATTTCCTGACCTGAGGAGGAGACCAGCCGAAGCCTGCCGACGGCCAGCCTTTAGGACAGAGCTGAAGAAAAGCCCTGGGACATGAATTCGCCACTAGGCCGGCAGATAGGAGTCGCCTCCGCTGGACAGGACTGGATTGACGGGATCCGATGTGCTGTGGGGTCGTCCGAACCCTCCAATGAAATTTAAGTGAGTATCAGACCCATAAAGACCAAATTGAGAAGTTAGCTCAGGTTTATATCGATCTACTATCGGTAAGACGCAGGTTTATACTGTGTAAAAGTTAAAGGGTTTACTCCAGGGTAACTGGAAAGACGTTTGAAGACGTAATAAAAGAGAAACCTAAAGATTTCTTAGAAATAAGAGTTTTTGGAAGATCTAAAACAAGAGTTTTTAGATAGACAGCCTAAAAATTTCTTAGAATTAAGAGTTTTTGGAAGATCTAAAACAAGGGTTTTTAGATAGACATCCTAAAAATTTCTTAGAAATAAGAGTTTTTGGAAGATCTAAAACAAGGGTTTTTAGATAGACAGCGCTGAGGTGTGAATGTTGTGAGTGTGAAAGTTGAGATATGAATGCCACGTCTAGTTGGTGACTCAGCGGGCTGGTGGAAACCAGCTGTCTGCTGAAGTAGCCACTGGGACCTCTGGATTGAGAGAAAAAACACAAATTGTCATAAGGGGAAACTGCAGTTCATGTTGTAAGTCTCCTTCTGTGGAGCACTGGGAAGGGGATATGAAATATATGGCTCATTGTAAACAGACCAGGGGACAATGAGAGTGTGACTCCCGGGCCCAGGAGACCACCCGGCCCTGCGCCACGACGAAGTGTGGCCCAGGTGCGGGTGCATGCTCCAGAACAAGGGACCTCGGGAGGGGGAAGTTCTTTATCCATAGGAAAACCACCCACCTACCATCAGAGTACAAATAGTGGTTCATCAGCACAAAGTTTTAACCCCAGAGTAGACCAACTTCAAAAACTTTTGAAAGAAGACGATTCAGGTGAAGATAACCTAAATCAGACAGTAGCAGCAGGAAAAAAGAAAAAAAAAAAAGACAAATCAACCCCCCCTTAAGATATTCTGATGCAAAATCCTTTAGTTCAGGTCCCCACAGGCCACAAACCAGGATGATAGATTTATGTATGTGTTTCGTCCTTGGACACTGGACGAAGCAGAAAAATATGCTAAAGGGTGCCACTGTTGAGACAAATGTATGACGTGCCAATGTCAATGTTAGATAAATTTATCTGGATGCAGAGACAGAGAGATGTTGTGAGCAACTAAGAGCAGAGTTAATGTCAACAATAGTGTTGTCATTACCAGATTACACCAAACCATTTACTCTTACTGTCAATAATAAAAATGAATAAAGCATGGAGGGAGAGTAATAGGTGATCTCTATCAAATTAGCCATTGCTACCAAAAGTCCTATTCAAAGCAGCAGCTATATTGAGCCATGGGCCCTGCCATGTCTCAACAGGAGGGATAGTAGACATAATAGAGAAACACTTTCATGCTATATGATTTAATAGCTATTCAAATATAGAAGTTAATAAGAAAGGATTTAATATGGGAAAACTGTTTCCAATGCAAATTTACTGCTTTCTGATTCTGCTCCTTCACAGGGAACTCCTCCGATCAAACCAGGCGATTGGGTGTTCCTGAAGGCCATGAAAAGGAACTGCTGGTCTAGCCCACGCTGGGAGGGTCCCTACCAAGTACTGCTCTCCACACCAACTGCCACAGAGAGGTCAACTTGGGTACACCAGAGCCACTGAAGGCTACAAAGTGTACTGACGGACTCATACGTGTAGTGGGGAAGGAGACTGCAGCTCTCTCTCTCTCTACTTCACACACTCAACTCAGTAGCAGCTGAGGCGGCTGGAAGAGCAGAAGAAGCTGGTTTTGTGTGACTTTATATAGTTAGGGCCCGAGCGACCGCAGGCGGGCGAAGGCCCTCTTGGAACCTTAAGAATTATAAATTTCTTCCACCGCTTTAACCCCAATTTTCGCCCCTTTCCCTTGAAAAAAAGAGCGCCACACTATGTCCTACCCCCCCTGACCACTGCGAAAAATTTATGATTTTGCCACTCAAAAAATGCTACAATCTTGCTAGCATTTAGCATTAGCTTAAAACGGTAGCTCCGCCGCCTACTTTGACTTACAAGTCTGAAATTTTTTGGCTACCTCAATCATGCCTCGACCTTCAAAAAATTCTCTTGGGCAAACTCTGAATTTTGCACAGCAAGTTCGGAAATTTGTCCCAAAATTCAGAATTTGACGATTTTTAGGGTACGTATTTGAACGAACTTGTCCTAGGGTTTTTGTCCGATCAGCTTCAAATTTCTCATGTGTATACTACACACAGTGACGATTAAAAGTTGTTGAAAGATTGTTATAATCTTCAGGGGCGTGGCCACCAGAGGGCGCAAAAAAAAAAAGAAAAATTTACATTCTCCGATTTGTATGACATTTTTTGGGCACGTTTATCACTCCAAGACCTTCACAAAAATGTCAAATGTTAAGGCAAAACAATAATTTAAAGTTTCGAAATTTTACGTCAAAGTTGGAATTTTTGCGCTAGCACAGTACGAACTTTTTCCGAACTTGTCCTACAGTTTTTTTCTGATTATCTCCAAATTGGACAGGTGCATACTAGACCCACTGATGATCAAAAGTTGTTCAAAGATTGTTATAATATTGATGGGCGTGGCCACTAGGGGCGCCAAAAGTTGACCATTTTTCAGAACCACAAAAACCTTAATAACTTTCTCGTACAAAGTCAGATCCTGACCAAAACTCACACACATGTTCACTGTCCCAGCCTGAGTGCAGCCATATAGCAACAGGAAATCAAGTGTTTTATGCTGTGACCCATAGCTCCTCCCCCTTCGATCTTTTTTTTAAAACAATTGCACAGAAACATCAAAAACATCTTCAACAAGCACCATTTATAAGGTCAAGTTCCTATTTTGAATGATGTGTCTTTAGTGTTGTGTCAAAGTCGACCCAAAATTGAGCATTTTCTCACAAACACAAATCCCTTAATAACTTTCTCGTACAAAGTCAGATCCTGACCAAATCACACAAAAATGTTCAGTGTTACAGCCTGAGTCCAGCCATATGGCTTTTATTCACGCAAAGTAAGGCACCCCCTATTGCCAACAGGAAATCAAGTGTTTTATGCTGTGATGCCTAGCTCCTTCCCCTTTCATCTTTTTTTTTTGAAAACAATTGCACAGAAACATCAAAAACATCTTCAACAAGCACCATGTATAAGGTCAAGCTCCTACTTTGAATGATGTGTCTCAAGTTTAGTGTCAAAGTCTGAAGTGACTTCATGAATCAAGGACTCCTGATAACTCCCTGATTTCTAGCCTAATCTCCTTCAAATTTCATTTAAACTGTCATGATCCATCCCTGGACACACCCTCAAACTTAGAGGATAAAACTCTATGTCTTAAAGATTTTTAATAATTCATTTTTTCCAAGTTTTAGGCTGATAAAACTCTGCACCCTGCAAAAATATTCATTTAGCTCCAGCATTAATGGTCATTTGGCTTCATCTAGTGGCCAGACTTTACTTTTAGGTGTTCTGTGTGAGTTTGGCCACTAGATGGAGTCAAATGACCATTTTTGCTGTGTGATTTCTTTCAGTTCTGACATTGTGACTCTCATTTTTAGAGTAGCATGAGGCTGTGCTGTGAGCATGCAGCCATTTGATGTCGATATTCTATTTGAAATTTCTAAAACATCTTCAACAAGCTCAGTTAATGAGGTCAAGCTTCTGTTTTGAATGATGTCTCTCTTGTAAAGTGTCAAAGTCTGAAGTGATTTCATGAACCACCGACTCTACGATCACGCCCAGATGATGTTTGTCACTGTGAATAAAAGAGCTGAACAACAGGGAAGTCTTTGAAGCTGATAGGAGTCAGAGTGCTGGATGCACCTCCGACCAGACTTCCCTTTTGCAAAAGCATAAACTGAGTATCTGTGCCTTGGAGCTTCTTTCGACACCCGCAGCAGCTGATAGCCAGTTGGGTGCTTAAACCCAACATAGCCATGCTTTAACATGACTACATCAGTCTGAGAAAATGCTGACAGTCACTCATCGTCCTTCTAATCTGCTGATGCTCGCGCAAAAGATTAAGTACATGCCCTAAATTATTAGCCCCATCATAATTCTATATTCACCAAAATAAAGGTAAAAGGTTCAATTAACTGTGATTTTGATTTTTTTCATAACTACTCAGCCCAATGCTATTGACCATTGTGATGAAGAGGGCGTTGGGCCGGAGATGAGCAGACTCCTCCTCCTACACTAAACACAGACTCACTGAGGAACCAGGAGACCAGTACTCAAACCTACTCCCAATCCCAATCCCAATCCCAATCCCAAACTCAAACCCAAAACCAAACCCAGGATAAAGAGGTTCAGTGAAGGTGGTGTTGAAGGTGTAGAGGTGGATCAGTTTGTCAGAGGAGACTTTGTAGAAGGACAGAGAGCCAGCAGGACAGTCCACATACACTGATACTCTACCAGAGTCAGAGGACGAGGAGAGAGGCAGGAGTGTTTCTCTGTTTTTGTGATGGACAGAGTAGCCTCTATCAGAGCAGAACAGACTCCATGATTTATTATTACATCCAAACCTACAGTCAGAACTGCTTCCTTTCCTGCTGATTCCTCTATAACTCACTGATATCTCAACCTTTCCACTCCACTCGACCTCCCAGTAACAGCGACCAGTCAGACCATCTCTACACAGCAGCTGAGGCCAGCCGTCAAATCTGTCTGGATGATCAGGATACCACTGATCCGCTACCACAAGTGTCGCCTTCCTGTTGTTTTCAGACAGTCTGAGGTTTCTGTGTGCTGTGTTTGAGTCCAGAGTGAGTTCACAGAAATCTGATGGAGAGAAAAAGAGAAAACAGCAGCAGTTTATCATCAGACACAGCTGAAGACTTTATTCTTTGTTAGCTGACAGTCTGCTGTTTGATCATCAGGAGTCAAACTGATTCCACACTCACACTTCTTCAGACCAGGTTTTAACCACTGCTGTCCACCATGGTCCACCCTGGAGGAAGAAACACAGTCAGAATGATTTTCTGTCCAACATGAGTCCTAACTGCTGTTCAACATGAAGCAGTGATCCTCAGTTTGTCTCTGTGACATAGAAACAGGCTCAAACTCATCTGAGACAACTGTCTCCATCACTCTCACTTTTTCTGACAGTGTTGATCCTCAGAGACAAAGAAAATGAAAAAGAGCCAAAAAAAAAACAAAGGCTGTCTGTAGCTTTTTGGATCTCTAAATTCCCTATTCTGCTTCACATGTCCTCTTTGAAATGAGGAAATTCCAAATCCTGCTCTACCTTGTCTAAAATATTTGATCAGATTGATTTGATCAGACAACACCGTCTCCTAGAGATAAGTTCTTAATATTTCTACATCTTTTCAATCATCCTGATGGTCTGTCCGTGTAACATCTGCCTTATCTACTATCACACATATTATAAGTGGATGAATGCTTATATGGCACTTTTTCTGTAGACAACTTAACTATAAAAGAAGTGAAGAACCACAGACTTATGTATGAGCTGTTTTACAGATGTAGGCAAAATTCAGGGTTGGAATTTGTGTGAAATGTATTTCTTGTATGAGAAAAACTTCAACCATATCCATGATGCACCAGACCTAAGGGGCACATATTAATCAAAGAACAGTCAACTTTCACATTATATTTTCTAACTTTCCCTAAACATCTCTCCTCTCCCAAAATGTGCCAATACCAAAAAACAGACTCACATGAGAATAATGAGAATGGCTCTTCTGCTGCTCTGTGTGTTTCCTGCCTCAGGTTCAATCACTTCTCTGTAAAGAATCCCACATTTTCAGTCTTTGAGCTCTGGTTGTCTGGTCTTACCTCAGTGTGTCCAGTCTGCAGAGTGGATCCTCAAGTCGAGCAGAAAGCTGCTTCACTCCTGAGTCTCCGGGATGATTGTAGCTCAGGTCCAGCTCTCCCAGGTGGAGGGGGTTGATGCTCAGAGCTGAGGCCAGAGAAGCACATTCTCGCTCTGTTATCAGACATCCGGACAGTCTGAGGGCAGAAACAGAATCATGCAATGAGAAAAGTCGACCGATTATCACTATTTCTTTATATCTAACCTCACACAGGATGAGTCAAAGATCTGACCTGAGAGTTTCCAGTTTACAGTGAGGACTCTTCAGTCCAGCAGAAAGAATCTCCACTCCTGAATCCTTCAGGTCATTGTTACTCAGGTCCAGTTCTCTCAGACTGGAGGACTGTGAGCTGAGGACTGAGGACAGAGCTTTACAGCTTCTCTCTGACAGGTCACATCCATCAAACCTTTGAAGATATGTATATATTCTTCATCTGTGTTATTTTAAAAAACACTGCAACCATGCCGAATTTGTTTTTTTCAGGAAACGTTTATACAGATTGACTGAATGTGTTAAATTTCTGGACCTTTCCTCTCTGATAACTAGAGGAGCTCGTGAGGCTTTGGTGTTGATGTCACTCAAACTCTCTGGTTTATTCTTTCTGACAGTAAGATTTTCTTTGCAGCTTCATACTGACCTGAGAGTTTCCAGTTTACAGTGAGGACTTTTCAGTCCAGCAAACAGCAGCTCCACTCCTGAATCCTGCAGGTCGTTGTTACTCAGGTCCAGTTCTCTCAGACTGGAGGACTGTGAGCTGAGGACTGAGGACAGAACTTTACAGCTTCTCTCTGACAGATTACATCCACTCAGCCTGAAAAAAAGATGATGCAAAAAGAGCAAACAGATGGTTTCAGTGATCATGAACAGTATGACCTGATCAAATGTCTGACTCCTTCACTCACACAGCTTTGTTTGCAGCTTTGATCACTGGCAGCAGCCTCAGAAGAGCTTCCTCTGAAGCAGAGTATTTCTTCAGCTCAAACAGGTCCAGATCTTTGTCTGATGACAGCAAGATGAAGACCAGAGCTGACCACTGAGCAGGAGACAGTTTCTCTGCAGAGAGACGTCCTGATCTCAGGGACTGTTGGATCTGCTCCTCTAGAGAACGATCATTCACTTCATTCAGACAGTGGAACAGGTTGATGCTTTTCTCTGCAGACACATCCTCACTCAGCTTCTTCTTGATGAACTGGACTGTTTCCTGATTGGTCTGTGAGTCACTTCCTGTCTGTGTCAGCAGACCTCTCAGGAGACTCTGATTGGTCTGCAGAGAGAGACCCAGGAGGAAGCGCAGGAACAAGTCCAGGTGTCCGTTTGGACTCTGTAAGGCCTTGTTCACAGCACTCTGATGGAGATGTGTCAGTTTAGGTTTGACTTTAAAGATTTTAGAGATAGGGGATGCTGTTTGTTCTTCTTCCATCAGGTTGAGTCCAGACTTGGTGAAGGTCAGATGGACGTGAAGAGCAGCCAGAAACTCCTGAACGCTCAGATGGATGAAGCAGAAGACCTTGTCCTGGTACAGTCCTCTCTCCTCTCTAAAGATCTGTGTGAACACTCCTGAGTAAACTGAGGCTGCTCTGATGTCGATGCCACACTCTGTCAGGTCTGATTCATAGAAGATCAGGTTTCCTTTCTGCAGCTGCTCAAAAGCCAGTTTTCCCAGAGACTCAATCATCTTCCTGCTCTTTTTATCCCAGAATGATTCAGTCTCAGCTCCTCCGTCATACTTGATGCTCTTCACTTTGGACTGAACCAGCAGGAAGTAGATGTACATCTGAGTCACGGTCCTTGGCAGCTGCCCCCCCTCTCTGGTCTTCAGCACATCCTCCAGAACTGTAGCAGTGATCCAGCAGAAGACCGGGATGTGGCACATGATGTGGAGGCTTCTGGAGCTCTTGATGTGGGAGATGATTGTTGTGGCCTGCTCCTCATCTCTGAACCTCTTCCTGAAGTACTCGTCCTTCTGAGGGTCACTGAACCCTCTGACCTCTGTCACCATGTCCACACACTCAGGAGGGATCTGATTGGCTGCTGCAGGTCGTGTGGTTATCCAGAGGAGAGCAGAGGGAAGCAG